>CM061465.1:29995000-30007500 GCA_030770085.1 Oryza coarctata
TTTAGGGTTTAGGGTTTAGGGTTTAGGGTTTAGGGTTTAGGGTTTAGGGTTTAGGGTTTAGGGTTTAGGGTTTAGGGTTTAGGGTTTAGGGTTTAGGGTTTAGGGTTTAGGGTTTAGGGTTTAGGGTTTAGGGTTTAGGGTTTAGGGTTTAGGGTTTAGGGTTTAGGGTTTAGGGTTTAGGGTTTAGGGTTTAGGGTTTAGGGTTTAGGGTTTAGGGTTTAGGGTTTAGGGTTTAGGGTTTAGGGTTTAGGGTTTAGGGTTTAGGGTTTAGGGTTTAGGGTTTAGGGTTTAGGGTTTAGGGTTTAGGGTTTAGGGTTTAGGGTTTAGGGTTTAGGGTTTAGGGTTTAGGGTTTAGGGTTTAGGGTTTAGGGTTTAGGGTTTAGGGTTTAGGGTTTAGGGTTTAGGGTTTAGGGTTTAGGGTTTAGGGTTTAGGGTTTAGGGTTTAGGGTTTAGGGTTTAGGGTTTAGGGTTTAGGGTTTAGGGTTTAGGGTTTAGGGTTTAGGGTTTAGGGTTTAGGGTTTAGGGTTTAGGGTTTAGGGTTTAGGGTTTAGGGTTTAGGGTTTAGGGTTTAGGGTTTAGGGTTTAGGGTTTAGGGTTTAGGGTTTAGGGTTTAGGGTTTAGGGTTTAGGGTTTAGGGTTTAGGGTTTAGGGTTTAGGGTTTAGGGTTTAGGGTTTAGGGTTTAGGGTTTAGGGTTTAGGGTTTAGGGTTTAGGGTTTAGGGTTTAGGGTTTAGGGTTTAGGGTTTAGGGTTTAGGGTTTAGGGTTTAGGGTTTAGGGTTTAGGGTTTAGGGTTTAGGGTTTAGGGTTTAGGGTTTAGGGTTTAGGGTTTAGGGTTTAGGGTTTAGGGTTTAGGGTTTAGGGTTTAGGGTTTAGGGTTTAGGGTTTAGGGTTTAGGGTTTAGGGTTTAGGGTTTAGGGTTTAGGGTTTAGGGTTTAGGGTTTAGGGTTTAGGGTTTAGGGTTTAGGGTTTAGGGTTTAGGGTTTAGGGTTTAGGGTTTAGGGTTTAGGGTTTAGGGTTTAGGGTTTAGGGTTTAGGGTTTAGGGTTTAGGGTTTAGGGTTTAGGGTTTAGGGTTTAGGGTTTAGGGTTTAGGGTTTAGGGTTTAGGGTTTAGGGTTTAGGGTTTAGGGTTTAGGGTTTAGGGTTTAGGGTTTAGGGTTTAGGGTTTAGGGTTTAGGGTTTAGGGTTTAGGGTTTAGGGTTTAGGGTTTAGGGTTTAGGGTTTAGGGTTTAGGGTTTAGGGTTTAGGGTTTAGGGTTTAGGGTTTAGGGTTTAGGGTTTAGGGTTTAGGGTTTAGGGTTTAGGGTTTAGGGTTTAGGGTTTAGGGTTTAGGGTTTAGGGTTTAGGGTTTAGGGTTTAGGGTTTAGGGTTTAGGGTTTAGGGTTTAGGGTTTAGGGTTTAGGGTTTAGGGTTTAGGGTTTAGGGTTTAGGGTTTAGGGTTTAGGGTTTAGGGTTTAGGGTTTAGGGTTTAGGGTTTAGGGTTTAGGGTTTAGGGTTTAGGGTTTAGGGTTTAGGGTTTAGGGTTTAGGGTTTAGGGTTTAGGGTTTAGGGTTTAGGGTTTAGGGTTTAGGGTTTAGGGTTTAGGGTTTAGGGTTTAGGGTTTAGGGTTTAGGGTTTAGGGTTTAGGGTTTAGGGTTTAGGGTTTAGGGTTTAGGGTTTAGGGTTTAGGGTTTAGGGTTTAGGGTTTAGGGTTTAGGGTTTAGGGTTTAGGGTTTAGGGTTTAGGGTTTAGGGTTTAGGGTTTAGGGTTTAGGGTTTAGGGTTTAGGGTTTAGGGTTTAGGGTTTAGGGTTTAGGGTTTAGGGTTTAGGGTTTAGGGTTTAGGGTTTAGGGTTTAGGGTTTAGGGTTTAGGGTTTAGGGTTTAGGGTTTAGGGTTTAGGGTTTAGGGTTTAGGGTTTAGGGTTTAGGGTTTAGGGTTTAGGGTTTAGGGTTTAGGGTTTAGGGTTTAGGGTTTAGGGTTTAGGGTTTAGGGTTTAGGGTTTAGGGTTTAGGGTTTAGGGTTTAGGGTTTAGGGTTTAGGGTTTAGGGTTTAGGGTTTAGGGTTTAGGGTTTAGGGTTTAGGGTTTAGGGTTTAGGGTTTAGGGTTTAGGGTTTAGGGTTTAGGGTTTAGGGTTTAGGGTTTAGGGTTTAGGGTTTAGGGTTTAGGGTTTAGGGTTTAGGGTTTAGGGTTTAGGGTTTAGGGTTTAGGGTTTAGGGTTTAGGGTTTAGGGTTTAGGGTTTAGGGTTTAGGGTTTAGGGTTTAGGGTTTAGGGTTTAGGGTTTAGGGTTTAGGGTTTAGGGTTTAGGGTTTAGGGTTTAGGGTTTAGGGTTTAGGGTTTAGGGTTTAGGGTTTAGGGTTTAGGGTTTAGGGTTTAGGGTTTAGGGTTTAGGGTTTAGGGTTTAGGGTTTAGGGTTTAGGGTTTAGGGTTTAGGGTTTAGGGTTTAGGGTTTAGGGTTTAGGGTTTAGGGTTTAGGGTTTAGGGTTTAGGGTTTAGGGTTTAGGGTTTAGGGTTTAGGGTTTAGGGTTTAGGGTTTAGGGTTTAGGGTTTAGGGTTTAGGGTTTAGGGTTTAGGGTTTAGGGTTTAGGGTTTAGGGTTTAGGGTTTAGGGTTTAGGGTTTAGGGTTTAGGGTTTAGGGTTTAGGGTTTAGGGTTTAGGGTTTAGGGTTTAGGGTTTAGGGTTTAGGGTTTAGGGTTTAGGGTTTAGGGTTTAGGGTTTAGGGTTTAGGGTTTAGGGTTTAGGGTTTAGGGTTTAGGGTTTAGGGTTTAGGGTTTAGGGTTTAGGGTTTAGGGTTTAGGGTTTAGGGTTTAGGGTTTAGGGTTTAGGGTTTAGGGTTTAGGGTTTAGGGTTTAGGGTTTAGGGTTTAGGGTTTAGGGTTTAGGGTTTAGGGTTTAGGGTTTAGGGTTTAGGGTTTAGGGTTTAGGGTTTAGGGTTTAGGGTTTAGGGTTTAGGGTTTAGGGTTTAGGGTTTAGGGTTTAGGGTTTAGGGTTTAGGGTTTAGGGTTTAGGGTTTAGGGTTTAGGGTTTAGGGTTTAGGGTTTAGGGTTTAGGGTTTAGGGTTTAGGGTTTAGGGTTTAGGGTTTAGGGTTTAGGGTTTAGGGTTTAGGGTTTAGGGTTTAGGGTTTAGGGTTTAGGGTTTAGGGTTTAGGGTTTAGGGTTTAGGGTTTAGGGTTTAGGGTTTAGGGTTTAGGGTTTAGGGTTTAGGGTTTAGGGTTTAGGGTTTAGGGTTTAGGGTTTAGGGTTTAGGGTTTAGGGTTTAGGGTTTAGGGTTTAGGGTTTAGGGTTTAGGGTTTAGGGTTTAGGGTTTAGGGTTTAGGGTTTAGGGTTTAGGGTTTAGGGTTTAGGGTTTAGGGTTTAGGGTTTAGGGTTTAGGGTTTAGGGTTTAGGGTTTAGGGTTTAGGGTTTAGGGTTTAGGGTTTAGGGTTTAGGGTTTAGGGTTTAGGGTTTAGGGTTTAGGGTTTAGGGTTTAGGGTTTAGGGTTTAGGGTTTAGGGTTTAGGGTTTAGGGTTTAGGGTTTAGGGTTTAGGGTTTAGGGTTTAGGGTTTAGGGTTTAGGGTTTAGGGTTTAGGGTTTAGGGTTTAGGGTTTAGGGTTTAGGGTTTAGGGTTTAGGGTTTAGGGTTTAGGGTTTAGGGTTTAGGGTTTAGGGTTTAGGGTTTAGGGTTTAGGGTTTAGGGTTTAGGGTTTAGGGTTTAGGGTTTAGGGTTTAGGGTTTAGGGTTTAGGGTTTAGGGTTTAGGGTTTAGGGTTTAGGGTTTAGGGTTTAGGGTTTAGGGTTTAGGGTTTAGGGTTTAGGGTTTAGGGTTTAGGGTTTAGGGTTTAGGGTTTAGGGTTTAGGGTTTAGGGTTTAGGGTTTAGGGTTTAGGGTTTAGGGTTTAGGGTTTAGGGTTTAGGGTTTAGGGTTTAGGGTTTAGGGTTTAGGGTTTAGGGTTTAGGGTTTAGGGTTTAGGGTTTAGGGTTTAGGGTTTAGGGTTTAGGGTTTAGGGTTTAGGGTTTAGGGTTTAGGGTTTAGGGTTTAGGGTTTAGGGTTTAGGGTTTAGGGTTTAGGGTTTAGGGTTTAGGGTTTAGGGTTTAGGGTTTAGGGTTTAGGGTTTAGGGTTTAGGGTTTAGGGTTTAGGGTTTAGGGTTTAGGGTTTAGGGTTTAGGGTTTAGGGTTTAGGGTTTAGGGTTTAGGGTTTAGGGTTTAGGGTTTAGGGTTTAGGGTTTAGGGTTTAGGGTTTAGGGTTTAGGGTTTAGGGTTTAGGGTTTAGGGTTTAGGGTTTAGGGTTTAGGGTTTAGGGTTTAGGGTTTAGGGTTTAGGGTTTAGGGTTTAGGGTTTAGGGTTTAGGGTTTAGGGTTTAGGGTTTAGGGTTTAGGGTTTAGGGTTTAGGGTTTAGGGTTTAGGGTTTAGGGTTTAGGGTTTAGGGTTTAGGGTTTAGGGTTTAGGGTTTAGGGTTTAGGGTTTAGGGTTTAGGGTTTAGGGTTTAGGGTTTAGGGTTTAGGGTTTAGGGTTTAGGGTTTAGGGTTTAGGGTTTAGGGTTTAGGGTTTAGGGTTTAGGGTTTAGGGTTTAGGGTTTAGGGTTTAGGGTTTAGGGTTTAGGGTTTAGGGTTTAGGGTTTAGGGTTTAGGGTTTAGGGTTTAGGGTTTAGGGTTTAGGGTTTAGGGTTTAGGGTTTAGGGTTTAGGGTTTAGGGTTTAGGGTTTAGGGTTTAGGGTTTAGGGTTTAGGGTTTAGGGTTTAGGGTTTAGGGTTTAGGGTTTAGGGTTTAGGGTTTAGGGTTTAGGGTTTAGGGTTTAGGGTTTAGGGTTTAGGGTTTAGGGTTTAGGGTTTAGGGTTTAGGGTTTAGGGTTTAGGGTTTAGGGTTTAGGGTTTAGGGTTTAGGGTTTAGGGTTTAGGGTTTAGGGTTTAGGGTTTAGGGTTTAGGGTTTAGGGTTTAGGGTTTAGGGTTTAGGGTTTAGGGTTTAGGGTTTAGGGTTTAGGGTTTAGGGTTTAGGGTTTAGGGTTTAGGGTTTAGGGTTTAGGGTTTAGGGTTTAGGGTTTAGGGTTTAGGGTTTAGGGTTTAGGGTTTAGGGTTTAGGGTTTAGGGTTTAGGGTTTAGGGTTTAGGGTTTAGGGTTTAGGGTTTAGGGTTTAGGGTTTAGGGTTTAGGGTTTAGGGTTTAGGGTTTAGGGTTTAGGGTTTAGGGTTTAGGGTTTAGGGTTTAGGGTTTAGGGTTTAGGGTTTAGGGTTTAGGGTTTAGGGTTTAGGGTTTAGGGTTTAGGGTTTAGGGTTTAGGGTTTAGGGTTTAGGGTTTAGGGTTTAGGGTTTAGGGTTTAGGGTTTAGGGTTTAGGGTTTAGGGTTTAGGGTTTAGGGTTTAGGGTTTAGGGTTTAGGGTTTAGGGTTTAGGGTTTAGGGTTTAGGGTTTAGGGTTTAGGGTTTAGGGTTTAGGGTTTAGGGTTTAGGGTTTAGGGTTTAGGGTTTAGGGTTTAGGGTTTAGGGTTTAGGGTTTAGGGTTTAGGGTTTAGGGTTTAGGGTTTAGGGTTTAGGGTTTAGGGTTTAGGGTTTAGGGTTTAGGGTTTAGGGTTTAGGGTTTAGGGTTTAGGGTTTAGGGTTTAGGGTTTAGGGTTTAGGGTTTAGGGTTTAGGGTTTAGGGTTTAGGGTTTAGGGTTTAGGGTTTAGGGTTTAGGGTTTAGGGTTTAGGGTTTAGGGTTTAGGGTTTAGGGTTTAGGGTTTAGGGTTTAGGGTTTAGGGTTTAGGGTTTAGGGTTTAGGGTTTAGGGTTTAGGGTTTAGGGTTTAGGGTTTAGGGTTTAGGGTTTAGGGTTTAGGGTTTAGGGTTTAGGGTTTAGGGTTTAGGGTTTAGGGTTTAGGGTTTAGGGTTTAGGGTTTAGGGTTTAGGGTTTAGGGTTTAGGGTTTAGGGTTTAGGGTTTAGGGTTTAGGGTTTAGGGTTTAGGGTTTAGGGTTTAGGGTTTAGGGTTTAGGGTTTAGGGTTTAGGGTTTAGGGTTTAGGGTTTAGGGTTTAGGGTTTAGGGTTTAGGGTTTAGGGTTTAGGGTTTAGGGTTTAGGGTTTAGGGTTTAGGGTTTAGGGTTTAGGGTTTAGGGTTTAGGGTTTAGGGTTTAGGGTTTAGGGTTTAGGGTTTAGGGTTTAGGGTTTAGGGTTTAGGGTTTAGGGTTTAGGGTTTAGGGTTTAGGGTTTAGGGTTTAGGGTTTAGGGTTTAGGGTTTAGGGTTTAGGGTTTAGGGTTTAGGGTTTAGGGTTTAGGGTTTAGGGTTTAGGGTTTAGGGTTTAGGGTTTAGGGTTTAGGGTTTAGGGTTTAGGGTTTAGGGTTTAGGGTTTAGGGTTTAGGGTTTAGGGTTTAGGGTTTAGGGTTTAGGGTTTAGGGTTTAGGGTTTAGGGTTTAGGGTTTAGGGTTTAGGGTTTAGGGTTTAGGGTTTAGGGTTTAGGGTTTAGGGTTTAGGGTTTAGGGTTTAGGGTTTAGGGTTTAGGGTTTAGGGTTTAGGGTTTAGGGTTTAGGGTTTAGGGTTTAGGGTTTAGGGTTTAGGGTTTAGGGTTTAGGGTTTAGGGTTTAGGGTTTAGGGTTTAGGGTTTAGGGTTTAGGGTTTAGGGTTTAGGGTTTAGGGTTTAGGGTTTAGGGTTTAGGGTTTAGGGTTTAGGGTTTAGGGTTTAGGGTTTAGGGTTTAGGGTTTAGGGTTTAGGGTTTAGGGTTTAGGGTTTAGGGTTTAGGGTTTAGGGTTTAGGGTTTAGGGTTTAGGGTTTAGGGTTTAGGGTTTAGGGTTTAGGGTTTAGGGTTTAGGGTTTAGGGTTTAGGGTTTAGGGTTTAGGGTTTAGGGTTTAGGGTTTAGGGTTTAGGGTTTAGGGTTTAGGGTTTAGGGTTTAGGGTTTAGGGTTTAGGGTTTAGGGTTTAGGGTTTAGGGTTTAGGGTTTAGGGTTTAGGGTTTAGGGTTTAGGGTTTAGGGTTTAGGGTTTAGGGTTTAGGGTTTAGGGTTTAGGGTTTAGGGTTTAGGGTTTAGGGTTTAGGGTTTAGGGTTTAGGGTTTAGGGTTTAGGGTTTAGGGTTTAGGGTTTAGGGTTTAGGGTTTAGGGTTTAGGGTTTAGGGTTTAGGGTTTAGGGTTTAGGGTTTAGGGTTTAGGGTTTAGGGTTTAGGGTTTAGGGTTTAGGGTTTAGGGTTTAGGGTTTAGGGTTTAGGGTTTAGGGTTTAGGGTTTAGGGTTTAGGGTTTAGGGTTTAGGGTTTAGGGTTTAGGGTTTAGGGTTTAGGGTTTAGGGTTTAGGGTTTAGGGTTTAGGGTTTAGGGTTTAGGGTTTAGGGTTTAGGGTTTAGGGTTTAGGGTTTAGGGTTTAGGGTTTAGGGTTTAGGGTTTAGGGTTTAGGGTTTAGGGTTTAGGGTTTAGGGTTTAGGGTTTAGGGTTTAGGGTTTAGGGTTTAGGGTTTAGGGTTTAGGGTTTAGGGTTTAGGGTTTAGGGTTTAGGGTTTAGGGTTTAGGGTTTAGGGTTTAGGGTTTAGGGTTTAGGGTTTAGGGTTTAGGGTTTAGGGTTTAGGGTTTAGGGTTTAGGGTTTAGGGTTTAGGGTTTAGGGTTTAGGGTTTAGGGTTTAGGGTTTAGGGTTTAGGGTTTAGGGTTTAGGGTTTAGGGTTTAGGGTTTAGGGTTTAGGGTTTAGGGTTTAGGGTTTAGGGTTTAGGGTTTAGGGTTTAGGGTTTAGGGTTTAGGGTTTAGGGTTTAGGGTTTAGGGTTTAGGGTTTAGGGTTTAGGGTTTAGGGTTTAGGGTTTAGGGTTTAGGGTTTAGGGTTTAGGGTTTAGGGTTTAGGGTTTAGGGTTTAGGGTTTAGGGTTTAGGGTTTAGGGTTTAGGGTTTAGGGTTTAGGGTTTAGGGTTTAGGGTTTAGGGTTTAGGGTTTAGGGTTTAGGGTTTAGGGTTTAGGGTTTAGGGTTTAGGGTTTAGGGTTTAGGGTTTAGGGTTTAGGGTTTAGGGTTTAGGGTTTAGGGTTTAGGGTTTAGGGTTTAGGGTTTAGGGTTTAGGGTTTAGGGTTTAGGGTTTAGGGTTTAGGGTTTAGGGTTTAGGGTTTAGGGTTTAGGGTTTAGGGTTTAGGGTTTAGGGTTTAGGGTTTAGGGTTTAGGGTTTAGGGTTTAGGGTTTAGGGTTTAGGGTTTAGGGTTTAGGGTTTAGGGTTTAGGGTTTAGGGTTTAGGGTTTAGGGTTTAGGGTTTAGGGTTTAGGGTTTAGGGTTTAGGGTTTAGGGTTTAGGGTTTAGGGTTTAGGGTTTAGGGTTTAGGGTTTAGGGTTTAGGGTTTAGGGTTTAGGGTTTAGGGTTTAGGGTTTAGGGTTTAGGGTTTAGGGTTTAGGGTTTAGGGTTTAGGGTTTAGGGTTTAGGGTTTAGGGTTTAGGGTTTAGGGTTTAGGGTTTAGGGTTTAGGGTTTAGGGTTTAGGGTTTAGGGTTTAGGGTTTAGGGTTTAGGGTTTAGGGTTTAGGGTTTAGGGTTTAGGGTTTAGGGTTTAGGGTTTAGGGTTTAGGGTTTAGGGTTTAGGGTTTAGGGTTTAGGGTTTAGGGTTTAGGGTTTAGGGTTTAGGGTTTAGGGTTTAGGGTTTAGGGTTTAGGGTTTAGGGTTTAGGGTTTAGGGTTTAGGGTTTAGGGTTTAGGGTTTAGGGTTTAGGGTTTAGGGTTTAGGGTTTAGGGTTTAGGGTTTAGGGTTTAGGGTTTAGGGTTTAGGGTTTAGGGTTTAGGGTTTAGGGTTTAGGGTTTAGGGTTTAGGGTTTAGGGTTTAGGGTTTAGGGTTTAGGGTTTAGGGTTTAGGGTTTAGGGTTTAGGGTTTAGGGTTTAGGGTTTAGGGTTTAGGGTTTAGGGTTTAGGGTTTAGGGTTTAGGGTTTAGGGTTTAGGGTTTAGGGTTTAGGGTTTAGGGTTTAGGGTTTAGGGTTTAGGGTTTAGGGTTTAGGGTTTAGGGTTTAGGGTTTAGGGTTTAGGGTTTAGGGTTTAGGGTTTAGGGTTTAGGGTTTAGGGTTTAGGGTTTAGGGTTTAGGGTTTAGGGTTTAGGGTTTAGGGTTTAGGGTTTAGGGTTTAGGGTTTAGGGTTTAGGGTTTAGGGTTTAGGGTTTAGGGTTTAGGGTTTAGGGTTTAGGGTTTAGGGTTTAGGGTTTAGGGTTTAGGGTTTAGGGTTTAGGGTTTAGGGTTTAGGGTTTAGGGTTTAGGGTTTAGGGTTTAGGGTTTAGGGTTTAGGGTTTAGGGTTTAGGGTTTAGGGTTTAGGGTTTAGGGTTTAGGGTTTAGGGTTTAGGGTTTAGGGTTTAGGGTTTAGGGTTTAGGGTTTAGGGTTTAGGGTTTAGGGTTTAGGGTTTAGGGTTTAGGGTTTAGGGTTTAGGGTTTAGGGTTTAGGGTTTAGGGTTTAGGGTTTAGGGTTTAGGGTTTAGGGTTTAGGGTTTAGGGTTTAGGGTTTAGGGTTTAGGGTTTAGGGTTTAGGGTTTAGGGTTTAGGGTTTAGGGTTTAGGGTTTAGGGTTTAGGGTTTAGGGTTTAGGGTTTAGGGTTTAGGGTTTAGGGTTTAGGGTTTAGGGTTTAGGGTTTAGGGTTTAGGGTTTAGGGTTTAGGGTTTAGGGTTTAGGGTTTAGGGTTTAGGGTTTAGGGTTTAGGGTTTAGGGTTTAGGGTTTAGGGTTTAGGGTTTAGGGTTTAGGGTTTAGGGTTTAGGGTTTAGGGTTTAGGGTTTAGGGTTTAGGGTTTAGGGTTTAGGGTTTAGGGTTTAGGGTTTAGGGTTTAGGGTTTAGGGTTTAGGGTTTAGGGTTTAGGGTTTAGGGTTTAGGGTTTAGGGTTTAGGGTTTAGGGTTTAGGGTTTAGGGTTTAGGGTTTAGGGTTTAGGGTTTAGGGTTTAGGGTTTAGGGTTTAGGGTTTAGGGTTTAGGGTTTAGGGTTTAGGGTTTAGGGTTTAGGGTTTAGGGTTTAGGGTTTAGGGTTTAGGGTTTAGGGTTTAGGGTTTAGGGTTTAGGGTTTAGGGTTTAGGGTTTAGGGTTTAGGGTTTAGGGTTTAGGGTTTAGGGTTTAGGGTTTAGGGTTTAGGGTTTAGGGTTTAGGGTTTAGGGTTTAGGGTTTAGGGTTTAGGGTTTAGGGTTTAGGGTTTAGGGTTTAGGGTTTAGGGTTTAGGGTTTAGGGTTTAGGGTTTAGGGTTTAGGGTTTAGGGTTTAGGGTTTAGGGTTTAGGGTTTAGGGTTTAGGGTTTAGGGTTTAGGGTTTAGGGTTTAGGGTTTAGGGTTTAGGGTTTAGGGTTTAGGGTTTAGGGTTTAGGGTTTAGGGTTTAGGGTTTAGGGTTTAGGGTTTAGGGTTTAGGGTTTAGGGTTTAGGGTTTAGGGTTTAGGGTTTAGGGTTTAGGGTTTAGGGTTTAGGGTTTAGGGTTTAGGGTTTAGGGTTTAGGGTTTAGGGTTTAGGGTTTAGGGTTTAGGGTTTAGGGTTTAGGGTTTAGGGTTTAGGGTTTAGGGTTTAGGGTTTAGGGTTTAGGGTTTAGGGTTTAGGGTTTAGGGTTTAGGGTTTAGGGTTTAGGGTTTAGGGTTTAGGGTTTAGGGTTTAGGGTTTAGGGTTTAGGGTTTAGGGTTTAGGGTTTAGGGTTTAGGGTTTAGGGTTTAGGGTTTAGGGTTTAGGGTTTACGGGTTTAGGGTTTAGGGTTTAGGGTTTAGGGTTTAGGGTTTAGGGTTTAGGGTTTAGGGTTTAGGGTTTAGGGTTTAGGGTTTAGGGTTTAGGGTTTAGGGTTTAGGGTTTAGGGTTTAGGGTTTAGGGTTTAGGGTTTAGGGTTTAGGGTTTAGGGTTTAGGGTTTAGGGTTTAGGGTTTAGGGTTTAGGGTTTAGGGTTTAGGGTTTAGGGTTTAGGGTTTAGGGTTTAGGGTTTAGGGTTTAGGGTTTAGGGTTTAGGGTTTAGGGTTTAGGGTTTAGGGTTTAGGGTTTAGGGTTTAGGGTTTAGGGTTTAGGGTTTAGGGTTTAGGGTTTAGGGTTTAGGGTTTAGGGTTTAGGGTTTAGGGTTTAGGGTTTAGGGTTTAGGGTTTAGGGTTTAGGGTTTAGGGTTTAGGGTTTAGGGTTTAGGGTTTAGGGTTTAGGGTTTAGGGTTTAGGGTTTAGGGTTTAGGGTTTAGGGTTTAGGGTTTAGGGTTTAGGGTTTAGGGTTTAGGGTTTAGGGTTTAGGGTTTAGGGTTTAGGGTTTAGGGTTTAGGGTTTAGGGTTTAGGGTTTAGGGTTTAGGGTTTAGGGTTTAGGGTTTAGGGTTTAGGGTTTAGGGTTTAGGGTTTAGGGTTTAGGGTTTAGGGTTTAGGGTTTAGGGTTTAGGGTTTAGGGTTTAGGGTTTAGGGTTTAGGGTTTAGGGTTTAGGGTTTAGGGTTTAGGGTTTAGGGTTTAGGGTTTAGGGTTTAGGGTTTAGGGTTTAGGGTTTAGGGTTTAGGGTTTAGGGTTTAGGGTTTAGGGTTTAGGGTTTAGGGTTTAGGGTTTAGGGTTTAGGGTTTAGGGTTTAGGGTTTAGGGTTTAGGGTTTAGGGTTTAGGGTTTAGGGTTTAGGGTTTAGGGTTTAGGGTTTAGGGTTTAGGGTTTAGGGTTTAGGGTTTAGGGTTTAGGGTTTAGGGTTTAGGGTTTAGGGTTTAGGGTTTAGGGTTTAGGGTTTAGGGTTTAGGGTTTAGGGTTTAGGGTTTAGGGTTTAGGGTTTAGGGTTTAGGGTTTAGGGTTTAGGGTTTAGGGTTTAGGGTTTAGGGTTTAGGGTTTAGGGTTTAGGGTTTAGGGTTTAGGGTTTAGGGTTTAGGGTTTAGGGTTTAGGGTTTAGGGTTTAGGGTTTAGGGTTTAGGGTTTAGGGTTTAGGGTTTAGGGTTTAGGGTTTAGGGTTTAGGGTTTAGGGTTTAGGGTTTAGGGTTTAGGGTTTAGGGTTTAGGGTTTAGGGTTTAGGGTTTAGGGTTTAGGGTTTAGGGTTTAGGGTTTAGGGTTTAGGGTTTAGGGTTTAGGGTTTAGGGTTTAGGGTTTAGGGTTTAGGGTTTAGGGTTTAGGGTTTAGGGTTTAGGGTTTAGGGTTTAGGGTTTAGGGTTTAGGGTTTAGGGTTTAGGGTTTAGGGTTTAGGGTTTAGGGTTTAGGGTTTAGGGTTTAGGGTTTAGGGTTTAGGGTTTAGGGTTTAGGGTTTAGGGTTTAGGGTTTAGGGTTTAGGGTTTAGGGTTTAGGGTTTAGGGTTTAGGGTTTAGGGTTTAGGGTTTAGGGTTTAGGGTTTAGGGTTTAGGGTTTAGGGTTTAGGGTTTAGGGTTTAGGGTTTAGGGTTTAGGGTTTAGGGTTTAGGGTTTAGGGTTTAGGGTTTAGGGTTTAGGGTTTAGGGTTTAGGGTTTAGGGTTTAGGGTTTAGGGTTTAGGGTTTAGGGTTTAGGGTTTAGGGTTTAGGGTTTAGGGTTTAGGGTTTAGGGTTTAGGGTTTAGGGTTTAGGGTTTAGGGTTTAGGGTTTAGGGTTTAGGGTTTAGGGTTTAGGGTTTAGGGTTTAGGGTTTAGGGTTTAGGGTTTAGGGTTTAGGGTTTAGGGTTTAGGGTTTAGGGTTTAGGGTTTAGGGTTTAGGGTTTAGGGTTTAGGGTTTAGGGTTTAGGGTTTAGGGTTTAGGGTTTAGGGTTTA